>CADCXT010000754.1:0-14058 GCA_902806775.1 Microtus agrestis
GTCATATATCAATCTGTTGATTCTACTATCTTAAGCAATAAATAAACTGCTTGGTCCCATTGGTTAGAAGATACAGGTGGGCAGGAGTAAACAGAAGAAAATGCTGCGTAGGAAGAGGAAGTGAGGGCAGAAAGCGATGAAATTACCAAAGCCAGAAGCCCTGGTAGAGAGACACTATACTCCTGCCTAGCGGGCAGACGGGATAGCCTTCTCTGAGACACACAACATGAAGCCCTCATCGACCCAAGATGGACACAGGCTAGAATCTCTCTCGGTAAGCGAACCTTGGGGTGCTTATACACATTATTAGAAATGGCTAGTCCAGGTGCTAGAGTTAGCCTAGAAGAGTTCATGAATATAGAAATGGGACTAAGCAGTACTTAAATGAATACAGTATGTGTGCTGTTATTTCATGCATGGTTAGCCACGTGGGGAGATGGGGTTGGGGTGTCAGACGCAGCCTCGCCGCCATGTATATTTCAACAGATGGCTGCCCAACGCAGCTAATCTGAATCCAAAAACCTGTGGCTCTTTAAGAGTCCTGCCACAAAATATTTAAATGGTGTTGATAAAGCTGACTGAATGCTTGTTTCTTTTCAGCTGTAGTAGGGAAAAAGTTGTGTTGTTTTAAAATGCAGCTTTCTGGGCTCCTGCAAGAGGCAAACTCTGGCTCTTTTACGCAGGCGGGTGCGTGTGGTTTGCAAGCCCAGGCTGCGGGAAGTCACTTGCTGGCAAGGACCTTGAAACACTGTAGAGTTGTGGCACTGAAGGCGGCTCTGGCTGGTACCTCAGCCACAAGGTTGGAGTGGCAGAAAGCTAAGGAATGGACTGGATCCAGCTGGCAAAGCCACGGCTTTAGTCCTACTGAGATTGCTTGGTAAATTAAAGACTCATGTGGTCAGAAAAACAGAGAGATTCAAAGACAAAGAAAAATTCTACAAATAGATTTACAGTGTGTTGAAAATATATGCAGACTAAAGTTGAAGTTCTTAAAAGTAAAAACAATTAAAAGGAAGAGAGTTGTGTGTGTGTAGTACATACCTTTAATCCCAGTGCCTAGGAGGCAGAGACGAACAGATCTCTGGAGTTCAAGGTGTGGTAGCATACACCTTTAATCCCAATGCCTGGGAGGCAGAGACAGAGGATCTCTGAGAGTTCAAAGACAGCCTGGTCTACAGAGTTATTCCAGGACAAAGATACAGAGAATATAAAATAAAAGTAAAAATAAATGAAATAGAGGTTAAAATAAAGCGGACAAAGATGGAAAATACACAGAGAATCTTGATACTGTATGCTATTATGCTCTCTTTGAATTGTTTGAATGCTGAGGAAGGAGCAACAGCTGCTAAAAGATATTTGTTTATAAATGCTGTTGAACTAATCCACCATAGATATTCTGAAAATTCTTGACTTTGCAATTTGGATCTAAGGACATGATACTTTGGAAAGGAGTTTCTTGTTTTGTTTCTACAGAGGAAGAGACCCTGTTCATTTCTTCTATCCGAATATGGTATGATGGACCACGCCTCCTGAAGGGTTGCTGTGAACATCTTCAGAAAATTGCTTCGCTCAACTGCCAACTGAGATGAAACTAGCACACAGGTTATACCATGAAAGACCTAATTAACGACGCCCTATTCAGCAGGAAGCAGTTTGGAGAGAAAAACTGCGCCCATGTTCCCAAATATGGTTTATAAATGTTCTTTTACATTTAAAGGGGGATATGATATATGTATGAATAATTTGCATTGATATGGATTTTGCTTTAGTGATTTAAATTTAAGGTCAATTTTTGTTATATGTATAGGAATTTCTGATATTGATTAAGGTATTGTGATTGTGTAGTTCATTTAAAAAATGTAATGTATATAGGTTGTTAATAGATAATCATAATAGTCAAGTTTGTAGTCATGTTAGTTAAGATTTTCTAGATGTGCATAGATAAATTTTAGATAGACATTCTTCATATCTTTCAAAGATTATAGAATATGGCATTTTAAATGTTTTAATAACTTAGGACTTTTCATGACAATGAGACACTCTGCTCCTGGCAGCACCAATCTGCTTTGAGAGGAAGATGGGCATCGAAGAGGATTCTAATGGAGTTTGATAGCCATTTGGGCAAGAAACTGCTCTTGCCTGAACTATTGCATAAACTGGACACAGAGAACCCGCAGAGAGAGGACTACTGAACTTGCCTAAAGGTAGAGATGATCTTTCGGGGTTCCTGATTCATGAAGGGAGTCTGCGTGACATTCTTCAGGACAAGCAGATAGTGACTGCCTTTGAAATTTCCTGCTTTGTGGAATGTCTGCTAACAAACTATGGGCCTGTAGGTCAAGATGGATGCCCTAACGGCATAGAGGAACTTTTGTTGACTGTCCAGGCAGCTGAGATGTCCTCTGTCATTTCTAGAGTTTTTGAAAAATTGTTCACTTTTTTTATTTGCTATGTATTTACTGAGTTAAAACCTTTCCTTTTTTTGTTTACAGGAAAAAGGGGAAGGCTGATGTGGGAGTGCTATATATCAATCTGTTGATTTCATTGGCTAAGCAATAAATAAACTGCTTGAAGTCCCATTGGTTAGAACATAGGTGGGTGGAGTAAACAGAAGAAAATGCTGCAGTGAGGAAGAGAAAGTCAGGCAGAAAAGCATGCAGCTCCGCTCAGCGCCCAGAAGCCTCAGAGAGAGACACCACTGCTCTCTCCCTGTCTCGCGGGCAGACAGGATAGCTCTTCTCTCTGAGGCACCATGTCGATGAAGCTCCTCATCGACCCAAGATGTGGACGTGAGGGCTAGGAATCTCCCCAGGCTAGCGCACCCGCCCTGGGGTGTTCATACACATTATTGTGAAATGGGGCTAGTCCAGGTGCGAGAGTTGTAGCCTAGAAGAGGCTCGATAGAGAGATGGACCAAGCAGTACTTAGAAAATGAGCCAGTATGTGTGTTGTTATTGCAGAGACCTCAGCTAATACGTGCAAAAGCGGCTGGGGTGTTGAGGCGCGGCGCGCTGCCTATTTCAACGAAAAGAGGAAAACGGCGTCATAGTAAACACCAAGATTTAAAGGATAGTCAGACAAAAAGAAACCAACAAAGAAACAGAGTGGAACTGAGAGTAAATCAGGTATAAATGGTGTTAGCTAATCCAGGAAAAATCACGGCTTCAGGAGAGTTGAAGTCAACACTTTTGTCATTGCCGAGATCAATCTCCCTTTCTTACAATGCCATAGGTATTGATAAAAATGTTGAGCTGAACATTCTTTAAATGTCTCAACCTGGTAATCTGCTCCATGGAGACTTAAGAACAAGTAAATGGAGCTGTGGGCAGGCCTACTTTTAGATCCACCCCCCCGGCTCCCCACAGCTAACGCTGCAGAATAACAACACACAAATTGTATTCTTTTTAAACATTGCTTGGCCCATTAGCTCTAGCCTCTTACTGGCTAATTCTCACATCTTGCTTAACGCATTTCTAATAATCTGTGTAGCACCACAACGTGGTGGCTTACTGAGAAAGATTCAGCATGTATGACCTGGCTAGCTCCATTGTGTCTGTCCCGGAAGGCATGGTGATTTTCACTTCCCTCTTCCTCTAACATTCTGTTCTGTCTACTTCACCCACATAAAGACTAACCTATCAAATGGCCAGGCAGTTTTCTTTGGCTAACCAATGAAAATAAGCTTTAAAAACAGAAGACCCTCCCATCTGTAGAAACATTCTTGTGCTGATGAGTAGAAAAAAGAACAGTAAAAAAATTAGGCTTTAAGAATCATTAACTATTGTCCACCAGCTTAATCAAATTGCCTACATATATGAATCATATCTTTAACACAAGCAATAACATTAACACTAGTCCTAATAAATTGATAGCAAAGAAGCAGCATGCAAATGATCGAAATGCATTCCTGAGTATCTATTAGGTGACATGTTCTGTCATAATTATCCTTTAACTTTGAAGCCTTTACATAGCATAACTACAGTAAATATTGGTGTCCATATGGCTAGAGAGAAGAAAAATCCAAACAAAGTACTACTGAATATTGTAAAGGAAATTTTTAATTTTGTGATATGATGATTTTGAAATTGAGTCTATATTCAATTTTGCTTTCTCTATTGTGACATACCCAGAAGTGCTTCTAGCTCTTGCCATATTTGAAATACGAGGATACAACTACCTTTCTCTACTTATTTTATCATCTCATCAATCTTAAATCAAGACTATTTAATATGAAACAATTGAAGTCAATTAATTTAATCTTGTATTGCAGTATTATAGATATCTCATATTATAAACAAGTAATTTCCTTTTTAAGATCACATCAGCCGGCATCTTCATAAAAAATGGGCATAAACAATTGCAAATGTATGATCCTCTAAAACTTTCTAATATTAATGGTGATTTGCTTTCATCCAGATCACATCCCACATCCGTTCATTCCCCATTCCCCTTTTTCCATACAAGCCTCTCCCTAAAATGCCTGTGTATTTAGTTGTCTGTCCATTAAAATCAGTGGTGCCTATAAACAGAAAAGTAATACAAAGCCAGCAATATGTCTATAGAGGGCATCTACATATAAGTGAATCAAATGAGAAAATTACACATAAAACTATATACTAAAATTCTAGGCATTACATGGATGCACCCATACATTTGAGCATGTGTCTGTATGTGATGGCACAAGGAATATGAAATAAAAATGACTTTTACCTATGTTCTTTTGTATTTTTTTGAGTATACACCACCACACATGGTTCATGTTTGCTGAGGATGCTAAGTCTCACCCATGGTAAACAAGCACTCTATCAACCTTTAAGCCACCACTACTCTGCATTTTTATTTAATTATAAAGGCTTGGGATAATAACAAGAATAACACAAATTGTATCCTGTCATTAGTCTGCCTAAAAACCTAAGATAGGCCTAGGCAGAGCGGTGAGAGGAGGGGAGGAATTGGGAGAAAGAACTGGAGATTTAGTTGTATAATAAAATTATATATATGGAGAGAGGAGCTGAATGAGTATCTTACCTTCCACAACTTTTCAGTAGGTATCTATCTCTGGGGATCTTTAGCATGTATGATTAGAAAACTATCTTTTACAAGCTGGGGATGACACATCTGCTCAGTTTTATTGCATGTGATCAAAAGTGGGCCCAGGACAATATAATTGATTTTCTATTTTCTGTGTTTGAAATTGATACTCTGATGGACTGGTCACAGTGTAATTGGATTGAGCTGACCTAAACTGCTGGAATAATAGCTGGATTATGTTCTTTTAAGGTAAAATGAATACAAAGTGAGTCTGCTGTGAAAGATGAGATAAAATCATTGAGGACACAAAAACCATGATCACAAAATGACTCAAAAAAACAGCCAGGTTGATATGGGAGGGATTACCTTTATTCTTGGTTTCCAGTCCAAGAAGTATACATAAACCCTAGTTCCTGTTAATAAGCCTTTATTTTGCTTACTACTGTGTAACATCTGCCATTTGTAATAGCAAATTGCTGCCCAGAAAAGCACACTGCACTTTCCAAACTTCAATCAAACAACAACAATGTGACCTCAAATGGGTGAAGTCCCATGCACTTATTATTCCAAAGTCGAAAAAAAGAGTTGATTTCCAGAGCTTTGTTATTTCCTTCCAACCTAATTTCAATTCCATTATATCACTTCATACTTTGAGAGTTAAGAAGTAGTCTTTGCGACTTTCCCCTTTTGACTTGTTGAAGAGAAGGACTAAATTTATGAATTATTTTAACATATATTAATTCTCATCTTCCTTGGTGTCTAGTGAGAACCCAAAAAATGTAGCTAGTTGGAATTTTTTTCATCTCCCTTCAAAAAGAAAAACAGGATCTTGATGGGAACATTTTTCAGCCAATGAACTTTGAGAGGCTGGACCAGGAGGGCTGTGGCATAGGCTCAAAGATCTCTTTGGAAAAAAAAAGGAAAATTAAATTGGATAGTAGGTATATTAATGTTAACTTATAATAATAATGCTAATATAATAATATAATAACACTAAAAATAATGATAGTGAGTAATAGAGTGAATATTTTGAGCTATTTTTATACACAATTTACATTGGTATAGATTCTTATATATTGATACAAATTCAAATTATATTTGTTATATTGAATGTCTCCAATTTCTGTTTATTATTTAACACACTATGCAAATTATTTTGCTAGATTGTATGCATGCTTGTTTCTAGCTCTGCTTAGAATTTGTATATTGATACAATTTAGGATATATCTATCATAATGCATTATACATCTCTACCTTTGATCAAAATGCTTATATATTGTTTACATTTTGAGGTCATTATTTGTTGCACTGTTGTTTAAAAGATTGTTTAATATTCTGACAGTCTTAGTCTTTAGATTATAGGTACTAACTATATTTACTTAGATTAATAATTATTCGTTGTCATACTTATAGTTAGACTAATCGGGTTTCTTAAGAATACCATAAGACTATCTCAATGCATAGATGAGTAATCTTCAAATACTTACTCAAGGAACCTGCAGAATTATAGCATTTAAATAACAGGGTTCTGTTGATGTAGGCCACGATTGATTGCTCCCTTGTAGCACTGATCTATTCTCAAAGATATTTGAGCACTGAAGACACTCGGCTTGGAGCATGTTTCTTCTTGGCAAAGGAAACCTTGGCCTTTGGTCAGGAATTGCCCTTGTGTGACCACACTGACAAAATACATGGGGTCTGGACCTGGACCAAGCAGATACAAAAAAAGGCAGCAGGTATCGCAAGATGAGGTAAGATGGTTTGTAAATCTTCCTGCCTCAGAAAAAGGTCTGTCTGTTTACTCTAGGCATATGACAAACAAAGTTGTTTACTTCAACACCCCAAATGAGACTTTGGGTGATTGCTGACAACAGGATATCTCTGTCATCTACTGCACATTTTGGGGCTTTGGCTTGATTAGCCTTTGCTCGTACAATGCTCTAAGCATATATCTCTCTTCTCTTTTCCTCGATGGGGACGAATTCCCTATGAATTGCAGCTGCCTTCCTCTTATGATCTAGCCAACCACACTACTAATACAAGACTAAGGCTCCTTAGGATAAAACAATTATTAAAACATTTAGCATATATTTTTTGCTTAATATTGCCTATACTAGTTATAATTCTAGTTTTTATACTTGATATCTTTTCTTATTGTATATAGCTTTATATTGGGTTTGAACTTTCTTATTTAGACAAAGGAGGAGTGATGAAGGGAGCCCGGACCTATTTCCTGTTTCCCGTTGTGATCTGTGAGTTTCCTATTACAAAAGAAAAACGCTTGGCATACTCTATTCAGAGCTAGTGTGGGATTATTTGAACGGTGTCCCCCCCCCCAATCTGATGCATTCTGCTTCAGGATCGCTGATAAAATCTACCAAGACTCAACTCCATTTTTTCATCGGTATCATTAAAAATGAGGTTTGGAGCTGTGCTGTAGCTCAGTAATGCTATGACATTTAAGCATTTGAAATGACTTGGTTTCAGGTGTCAGAACTGCAAAGTTCGAGTGAATTTTTATATTAAGTATCTCATGCTGATTCTGTATATATTTGAAATATTTTCTAATATTATTGCAACTTAATCTATGTCTATCGAGAAACTAAAGATATTTTCAAGTATGATTCCGACTAAATATTTCTTCAAACTTTCAAAATTTATTTTTTTATTCTGTTTATAACTAAGCTCTAAACTAAGCTTATTTATATTCTGTGTCATAATATAGACTTTTATCTGTATGTGTATCTTTTTCTGTATGAAACAGTAATGAAAATAAAAAGATTTTTAAATGTCTCACAGTAAAAAGGTAGAATAAAAAATAATATAATATACTATATGCCAGTGATAAAATTACCATTGGACTTACTGCCCTTTAAATCTTCCTCATCCCTATGCTGGCTGCCTTTGAATATAATTGCTATAAATCAGACATTACAGCCTCCTGAATGCCTATGACAATGTGACGATTTTGCCCAAGCCAAAGATAATGCCATCTGGCTTATCTTGTTAGATTTGTTTATTTTTCACAGGGTATGCTAGAAATACCAGGGTAGGCAGACTGGGTGATACATTTTGAACCAGTGAAATTAGCAATGAAGGTAGAAACTAGTGATTTCTTCCTGCCTTTATCTCCCAAGAATATTAAATTGTGCAAAGATAAAATTGAAATAATTTCAGACCAGCCAGTGTCTCGGAAGAAGTTGGCGACCTCTTAGAGTTTTGCGTACTCAGTTTTGATAAGTGTTAGAAGTAAACATCGGCGATGTAATTCACTGCATCTGATTGCACTACAGTGCTCATATTCTCCTCCTAATGTGGGGTCTCAAGACCTTCATTTCTCAAGTCCCATACCCTTCAATCATGAACTTATTGCCAAATTTTACTCTCCTTAACTTATGAATAATAGACTTCCTGTCTATTCTCCCTCTACCCCAGTCAATGTTATTGTTTGTTACTATTCTTACATTCTTCAAATTTCAGTTTCTTACACAGCAATTCATCCCTGCATCTGCCCAAATCTTAACCTATACCTTCATGATCTTCTAGCATTTATGGCGGAAGTAGTCCTATACCCTGTTAACCAACAGCATTGAAGGTTTCTTAAAGTGAGGAGCTCTACAATGTTCTGGCTCTTACTGTGAAAAGAAAAGTTCATTGGATTTCTCCTTCTTATTTAACTTTCTTTAAGATCACAGCATTACTCTAGGCTCAATGCCCTTTGTTATGGCTAGGAACTTCAAACTATGAGTGGTATTACACCCATGCTCTCTCTTTTTGGTTCTGACTTACCTCACTCAAAATAGTGTTTTTCTATTTCCAACCGTTGCCTGCAAACTTCAAGGAAGTCCTTGTTTTTACTGCTAGGTAGTACTCTAATATGTATATATTCCATGCCTTTCTTCATCCTCTCTTCAATTGAAGGCATCTAGGTTGTTTCCAGGTTCTGGCTCTTACAAACTTAAAGAAGCTACATAAGAAGGAGGGCAAGAAAAACACATAGGCATCCTCCTGAATATTAACATTCATCAGGCGATGAAAGGAGACAGAGACAGAGACCCACATTTGGAGCACCGGACTGAAATCTCAAAGGTCCAAATCCAGGAGCAGAAGGAGAGAGCACAAGCAAGGAACTCAGGACATGAAGGGTGCACCCACACTGAGACAATGGGGATGTTCTGTTGGGAACTCACCAAGGCCAGCTTGGCCTGGGTCTGAAAAAGCCGGATACAAAACAGTCTCGCCTGAACAGCTAGCAGACAATGAGGACTACTGAGAACTCAAGAACAATGGCAATAGGTTTTGATCCTACTGCACCTATTGGCTTTTGTAGGAGCCTAAGCAGTTTGGATGCTCACCTTACTAGACCTGGATGAAGGTGGGTGGTCGCTTATACTTCCCACAGGGCAGGGAACCCCAATTGCTCTTTGGGCTGATGAGGGAGGGGGACTTAATTGGGGAAGGAGGAATGGGGAGCTTGACGGTGGGGAAGGGAACAGAAATCTTTAATAAATAAAAAAAAAAGTTCATTGGAGTTGATGCTAGCTTTGGGAGGAATTGATCTACCCAGGCCCTTTGTCTTTGACAAGAGTTGAGGTATGACCCCAAAGATGCCAGGTGTGTGAGGTTCCACCTTCCCTATCTCTTACTACAAGAAGATACTGGCAGTTAGAAGCTCCTATGAAGAAATATCTCATCCACCCAATTACTGGAGACTTGTTGGCAGTTGTAGTTGTAATATGGAATGGTGCTCCAACAGGCCTTGCCTTTACTGAGGAACTCAGGAAGCTGCAATGAGGAGCTTGTTCTCCAAAGCCCTCCCTATCACTTGCTGGGAGATGTTGGCAGGTGACTGCCATGATGGTGATCTATAGGCTCTAGCCCTTATAGACGTGTTACAGAGTTAATATGTCATATAACTGAAAGGCCCATCCCACTGAATAGCTGTTTGCCATTGAAGGCTGCCATGGAAGCACCTCTCCAATCCCTATCTCTTACTGGTATATGGAATAAAACTCACATAAATGCCTTTCTGGTCCAGTCCCTTATTGGAGATGCTGTTAGTAGACTCTGCTACGGAAAATACTCTCCAGATAATATTCCACACTTAGGACCTATTAGTAGATGAAGCTGCATTGAAGGAAATGATGCTTACCACGCTCTACTCGCATACTGAAGAGTTACCTCAAATTTTATATTACTAAGGAGCTGAAGGCAGTTCAATCTTTTGTACTTAAGGTTCTCCAGGTTCTGCCCCTTAATTGTAAGCTATGAGCAGTTCAATCTCTTATGGGGAGGTTCTCTTCAGGGTTCCCATCAACTGCTAAATAGTTATGACAGTGCTTGTAGCCCAGAAATTGCTATTCAGGACTCATTCCTAATTGAATTAGAGCTGGTTGAAGATGTCATTGGACAGGTGCCATATCCCTTAGTGAGGAGATGTTGCTAGCAGAATCTGCCATGGGAAATGTTCTCCAAGTTCCAGCCCTGACTAGGAAGGCTTCGCATGTGAATCTTCCATGAGAGAAGTGACAAACAGAATCTTGAATACAGATAAACACCATGACCAATACCAATTTAGTGAAGAAAGCATTAATTTAATCTTATATCTTGCAGTCCATCATCCATGGAGCCTTTCTGTACTGGCACTCAACGCAGGAACCTGAAGTCTGAAGCTAAAGCAGAGACCATGGAAGAACAGTGAAAGTGTTTACTGGCTTGCTGGCAGTACCATTCTGAGCTTGCTTTCTTATTTCACCTAGGAATAAATGCCAAATAAGGATACCTCTGAAAATGAACTGAACCCTCCCACATTAATGATCTATCAAGAAATTTTTCTGTGAGTTGGCTCATAGATCAATCTTTTGAGTTAATTTTCTCAATTGAAGTTGCTTTCTCTCAGATGATTTTAGCTTTCACATGAGAGACCATTAACCAGCAGGCCTATCCATTACTGGAAGCTATTGACAGTTGAAAAATGTCTCATGAAATCATTGCAAACCACAGATTTCTACTCATATTGGGAGCTACTGGTATGAAAAAAGCTGTCAAGGAGTGTGGTGATCTTCCACGTCATTTTTTCTTACCTGAGTTTCTTGCAGGATGATTTACTATGGAGCAAGTCATCTCCAGGTTTTCACTATGATAGCAGGCTAATGGTAGTTAAAACCCAGCCATTTAGTTTCAGGAACGTACCCTCCAGGTCATATCCTTTCTCATGGACTGGCAAACTGAAGCTGTCCAGGAGGGTGAATGCTCATGCAGCCCTCCCCATTTCCATGAAAGATATTGGCAGTTTATGCGGCCTTATCCCTAAGCCAAGAGCTTTTTCCAGTTGAAGTGGCCATGGGGTAGATGCCCTCTAGGCCTTAGCTCTTATTGAGGAGCTATTAGCCATTGAAACTGCCATCAGAAATGTTTTCACTGCATATCCATACTGGTCCCATTAAATTGGGGGCTGCCATTAGAGAATTTGCTTTACAGGCTCGGTTCCTTACTGAGGTGCTTTGACAATTCTTCATTGAGGGCAGGCCTATGGACTCCGTCTCTTACTTAGATATTCAGAGTTGAAGCTGTCATGAAGAGATGCTCTCCAGGCCCTATTTCTTACTGAGTATCTATTGGCTGTTGAGGCTATAATAGAGGAGATGCTCTCCAGGCCCCATTCCTTACTTAGAAGCTAGATGCAGTTTAAGATGCCGTGAAGAGTGTGACTACAATGCCGTATCTCAGCCTGCAGGGAAGATATTCATGAGGCAAGTTATGTGGGAAAATGTTTAGATTCCATCCTGACTGAGGACACATGGCAGCTTCCCAATATCCAAAGTAGACACACAAACCCTCTATTACTTGGGGTTTCTATTGCTTAGATAAACATCATAAGCAAGTTCAGTTGGAGAAGAAAAGGCTTATTTTATTTTACTACTTGTAGTCCATTATTCATGAAGTTAAGGCCAAATCAAGCCAGTAACATGGAGGCAGGAGCAGAAACAGAGATTATGAAGAAATGTTGCTTACTAGCTTGTTGGTCACTGCTTACCCATCCTGCTTTCTTACAGCACCCAGGATAACCTTTCCAGGAGTGGTACCTCCCACAGTGATCTGGGCATTACCACTAAAATCTTCAATTTAAAAATCCACTAAGGAGTTGGCTTCAAACCAGTCTTTAGAAGGCATTTTCTGGAAACAAGTTTCTTTCATCTCAAATGACTAGCTTGTGTCAAGTGGACAGAAAACAAAAGCTAAGCAGAACAACAGTCACAAACTCTATCCCTCATTTTAGCCCTATAGGCAGTTGAAGCTGGCATGAAGGATGTGTTCTCAACCCTATCACTCTGAGCAGCTATGACAGTTGAAACTGCCACAGAAGGAGGTGCCTCTAGTGCTTATACTTTTACTGAGGAGCTACAGACCAAGTTAATTTTGTCCATGGAGGAAGTGCTGTCTAGACAATTTCTCTGATGCCTGTTCTTGTTTGTCAACTTATCTGCATTGGAATTAACTAAAAGCCAAATGTCTGGGTACACCTGTGGGGGTTTCCCTAGTGTCCATTTAAGGTAGGAAGACCCACTTTTAATCCAGATCTTTGGAGTTGGGAAGATTCACCTTTAATCTGGGCCACACCTTCAGGCCTATATGAGACAGGAAGAGCTGCCGCTCCTACCTGCTTTTCACCCTCACTGACAAATCCATTCCTTCACTGGCATTAAGCCTACTATTTGGGATTCTGATATATACTGACACCAGGTGAGACATTTAGCCTCTGGGCTGGGCAACTACTGCATTCCTGGATCTTCCGATAGTAGACAACATTGCGGGCAAGCTGCACCACAATCAGCAAGTCATTCTAATAAATCTGTTTTCTATAGATAAAAAATTATTCTATTAAGTTCTGTTACTCCAGAAAATTCTAATATATTATCCCTTACTGACTTTCAGAGGATCCATTGAAAAGATCAGGTGTTATTCTAATAGATCTATATTTATGATACTTGGTATTTTACTTTACCTTGCCCAATATTCTTTCTTTTGTGTACATTAGTGTGTTAAATTGTTGTGTTCCAAAGAGAATTTCTTTCATCTACATGGTGTTCCCAGAATCTTCTGTACCTTGATGACCCTCTTCTTTGGTTGCAGGTAAGTTCATTTATAGTTTTGTTGAAAATAACACCTGTGCCTTTGAACGCAGAATTCTTCTTCCTCCACTTCTACTATTCTTAGTTTAAGTCTTTTGCATACTGTCTCAGATATCCTGGATCTTTTGTGCCAAGGAGTTTTGAATTTGTATTTTCTTTGACAGACCACTTATTACCATTTCTCTCTTGGATGCTAGCCCCTAATGTCTCTCTTCCAACATCTGCATTTCATTGAAACAAGTCCCCCATTCAAAGTCACTTAAATTTTCACTTCAAGTTCTCTCAGTTTATGTCTTCTATATTTATTTCTATTTCATTTCCTTGTCTGGGATTTCTGTTTGTGTGATTCACTAGAGTTAAGTGTGAAGAATTTGGGGAAAAGGGGGCTTCCTCAGGTGATCTTTCTGAACTGGAGAAAAAGACTGGGGGTTGGATTTGGAAGAGCAGAGGAAAGAGTGGAGATCTAGTGAGTCTATCTGTTTTCCTGGTCTGGAATGGCCTGTGGGTTCCCAGGGAATACCCACTTGAGTTGATTACATAAATAAAAACAATGAGTGGGGATAGGGGAAGTTTGGAGGCAAGATCTGTGAGATCCACTGGAGATGGGCAGAATGAAAGGAAGCTGCTCCCGGTGGGCTGTGCCAGAGCCGGAGAGATGAGACTGGAAAGACTGTGCCAGTGAGGATGAAATAAAGATCTGAGTCTTATACTCTTCTAATTTCTTTTTTATATTTAGTTATTTGATATTAAGACAGCTACCTAAAATAGCTTCATGTGCTTCCATATTAGCATCCCAATAAGCAAATTCTTACAATTAAAGACCGATTTTGGAGAGTGTGTTTCTCAGTTGATATTCTTTCCCCTCAGATGAATCTGGCTGCAACAGGTTGATAAA